>JAWRVZ010000323.1:487500-500233 GCA_037043235.1 Rhodeus uyekii
TCTCAATCCTCCAGTGCAAATAGCAATATCATACATTTCTGGAGTACCATTTTAATATTTCTGGAAGGATATTTTTCCTACTCTTTCCTACTCTTTTTTTTTTCTACCTAGAATTTTAGAATTGGGCTTAAGTCAGGTGAAATACTTAGCTTGGTCATTTTCAATTTTTTCTTATTTAGAAACTATTATGTGATTTTGGCAGTGAACTTTGGATCATTATCACACTGGAATAGTGCTTTTCTGCCAAGCTACTGGAGACCGGGAGTGATCTTGTCAGCCAGGATTTTGGACATCCGCAGGCATTTATGGTTAAATCTATAAATGTCATCTCCCCAACACCTCATGCAGCTCCATATCATCCCACTCACACAGTCGTTGTGAAGGCTGCATTGTGCATTTTTCTATGTCATTTTCCAGATTTTTTGTTTTGCTGACAGACACATTGGATCAAGGGTTGGGAGCTATGTTGTGGCAGGTGGTGGAGGGAGAAGAAAAACCAGGACTGTACATAAGTTAAAAGCTTTCAATGAGAGTGACTGAGTACAGCAACATTGAGAAGGAATGTCTTATCTTCAAGTTGGAAACCCTCACCTTTTGTGCTACCTGTTGTTCATAGGCTTTCACCCTCTGCTAAGATTATTCACTGCTCCAGGCGCTCCATAGCATAAAAGATGCCAACATGCAGATAATCCATTTGTATCTTTACAATCATTTGAATGATCCTCTGGATGGTGGATGGTGGCTGTGGCTGTGGCTGTGGCTGACTTTCTCTTCAGGATTTTGGAGAGTGGGTTGCAGTAACTACCTGGTTAACTACCTGGCTTGAGTTAGGCGGTGTGTGTATGCATCAAGGGGGGCATGTTTTATCATCTTCTTCAGACAGAGAACATGATCATGAAACTCAACTGGAAAAGAGAAATGCTTCAGGTTAACAAGAACTATCAGCTGTTATCACTTTTGCAGTGGTATAAAATTCCTGTCCTGATTGGATGGGAATTACAAGAAGAGCATACAGTGCTGTGAGGCTAACTCATGTTGGTATAGGTGGTTTACAGGGATATTCCATAGGTGTTTTATACTGTACAAACTTATAGTCTATCCCCCCTACTTTAACCCTAACCCCAAACCTACCCACCACAGAACACCTTCTACATTTTTACTTTTTTCAAGAAAAAAATAATTTAGTATGTTTATTTTGCATTTTGAATTACAATGTCATAAGCATCTCATCATAATTTAGGGGGTTGTGGCTTGAAACCTAAATATACACAACAATGTGAGAACTTTGTGTCGTCATAATGTACACTGTGTCAAACCATTACACACACACACACACACACACACACACACAAGAAAAGTCTGCAAATAATTTCCAAGACTTTGTTTACACAACAAGTCAGTTCCTAGCTTTGGCCCTTGCTGTAGAAACATTTAGTGCTGGCATGATTCACTTCCTTAAAGAGTGAGAAAGAGTGCTGGTGATATGCTGGTGAGCACAGAAAGTTCTCTTGCAGGTTTAAATCAAGGGTTTGGCTATGAATTTAAACAACATTGGTCTGAAATTAACCTGTAAAAGTTGGTTATACTAATTTCTTTGAGTTTGCAATTATTAACATACACTACCCTTTAAAATTCTTCCACTCTATTGGAGATTCACTAGCATAAGAACTGGAATATTGTTCTTGTTACTGTGGTGTGAAAAAGTGATTGCTCCTTCTCTATTTCTTATTTTAACTTAAATGCTTCAGATCATCAAACAAATTTAAATATTAGTAAAAAATGTTTATCATCTGAAGCATTTAAGTGTGACAAGCATGCACAAAAATAAGAAATCAAGAAGGGAGGAAATACTTTTTCACACTGTGTGTCACGTATCACTATCTTCCAGGACTCTTATTTTGTCATTTTGCTCAAATGTTATTGTTTTGTTCCAGAACTTTCCGTCACTCATCAGTTGTCATGGTCACTAATCATCACAGGTGTTTGTCTTTTGTTCTCCTTGTTGTTTGTTCTCCTTCTCCACCTTTCAGTTGTCGGTTGTGCTTCTATGAGTTTGTGTGTTACACGGTGTATTAGCACTGCTGTTACGTTCATCCTACGTTTATTATTAAAGTACTTTTGGATTCTCATCTTCGTCTTCATCTTCGCCTTCATCCCGTGATGCTGTGTATGGAATGATTTCATGTTGTTCGATGTGTTTTTGGAGCTTGATATGGCCACTATGAACTGTGATTTAGATGGACAAAACTGTATGATTCTTCAAATATTTCCCTGTATGTTGCATGAAAACAACAACAACAACAAACGCAAACAAAAGGAAAAAGGATTTGGAATGACAGATCGTTGACATGAGGGTAAGTGATGACATAATTTTTATTATGGGTTTGATTTTTTTTTTACGACCTCCGTAAGAGATACAATCATGTTTCCACCATTGTAACATTTCAATGGCCTATAAATGTAAGTCGGAGTTTTGAGTCATTTAGCCATATAGACTGTGGGGAGGGATGGTTGTTAATATTATACTGACAATGAGTAAAGACTACTCGG
Organism: Rhodeus uyekii; assembly: GCA_037043235.1. Classification (NCBI taxonomy): domain Eukaryota; kingdom Metazoa; phylum Chordata; class Actinopteri; order Cypriniformes; family Acheilognathidae; genus Rhodeus; species Rhodeus uyekii. Next base: position 490,051 of record JAWRVZ010000323.1, read on the forward strand.
GGTCCACCAGTTCTACCACTACTTTAGAGAAAATGACAATTTAATCCATTCCAGGCAAGCACACTGACATTTTTTTCTGAAAATGCGCTCTGCTCCAAACAAGTCTAATCTAAGAGGTGTGTAACCCTGTGTAACGGAATTAAATGTTCAGGGAGGAAGGAGGCGGGAACCGGCAGACATTGAACAGACTTTAATGGTGAAAAATAAAACATAAACTCAAAACGAAAGTAATAGCGGCGGCCCCTCGCGGTCGACCGCCGCCCACACAAAACACAACATAAAGTCCCAGGCCTGGTCCTCTCTCGTCTTCACTGTCGTCGCTCCTCCTTTTAAGCCTCCGCTCCTCCGTGAGACGAGAGACCGATGGCTCGCAGGTGTTGCTCATTATCCATCACGCCACCGGCTCTCGTGACGCTCTCACGGTCCCTCGACCCCGTCCTGCTCGCCACACCCTGCTCACTCTGGTAAGGGCAGGGGAAGCACACACTCTAAAACTTTTTGATTTGTCATTAATATAATAGTTGTGGAAGTCCCTTGGATGCTGGATCATAACTTCACTGACCCGCGATTCCATCATCCATGAGCATTCCATAATAGCGCTTTCAATTTCATAGTGCTCCAAAAGACTACATGCCAAGGCATTCCTCTAGCGTTTTGACACAGCTCGAGTTGGCATGAAAGGGAACTGAAAATTAAACATTGACGTTTCAGTTACATATGTAATCTTAGTTCCCTGAAGAGGGATCAAGAGGCTGTGTCAAGCACTATGGCAAAATATATGGTTTGCAACATAACCAAGAGTTCAGAATACAAATGCCTTGAAGGCATATAAGTGCTAGATCTGCGTCTATGCATCTGGTGAAAGTGTGGGGTGATAGTTAAACCAAAACAGAAGAACCTGATATTGGTACACCTTGCCTCCAAAGGCAAACCTCAGGAACTTCTTGAGTTGCGGGAGGATGGATACATGGATTATGCGACCTTGAGATCTATCTTAACAAACCAGTCCACTGACCTGATCTGTGATACAATCTGCCTCAAAGTTAGCATTTTGAATCTGAGCTGTATGATTGAGGAGATCCAAATTGGGCCTCAAAACCCCATCCTTCTTTGGAACAATAAAACACCAGTTGTAGAGACCAGTTTCTGGGAGAGGTACACTTTTATGGCTTTCCCCCAGAAAAGCTTTTACTTCTTGTTCCCTAACCATAGCCTGCTTGGGAGCCAGCACTGTGGTTAGAAAACCCATATCTGCGTGGGTGAGACAATTGAATAGCCCTTTTTCATTGCGCACGCGACCCAATGAGATATTTCTCTTGAGACTGGCCACTGGTGTTTTTTGAGTTTTTTTGCTCTAACACTCTTTGGAAGTTTCTAGGCGGACACTGAGATGTGAAGGTGGCAAGGTTGGCAGAATGGCCCCTTGGGGGTCACGAGAGGAGATGGGTACCGCTGTTTCTACTAGGTGGCCTCCTGAAACTCTTTATTTTATAGCACTTCAACATCAACCTCATCCAGGTCTCCTAACCATGCTATTTTATGGTCTACTAATGAGGAATGGTGTGATTGTACACTGTAAACTCAATACAAGGCCAGTTTCTTCCACAAACTTGACACCGTGGTGCAGCGATTTAAAAAAAAAAAAATCAGAAGGTCTGACAGGAAGTTTATACTTTTGATGGTGGAAATTTGTCTAAATTATTTTGGGGACAAGAACCCTGCTTCTCAGCTGGCCAGTTTACTTTATCTGGCAACAGCACGAGTCAGAACCTCATAGGCTGCAGAATGAAGTGGCAAATATTTATCTTCAGCCTCAATTTCAGCAACATCCAACTACTCTGAGCTGGATAATTGCAGCACTGTTGCCTTCCCCTGGGTGAAAGTAAATGCATAATGTTCTTCCTAACCCAGAGTAAAGGCACTAGGTCTGGCATAGACCGTATTATCCATACCCGAGATATAATGTGGGCAGGGATACACACAAACTAATCTCCATTGCTGATTGTTTGCGATTATCACCATTTATGTGTAGTTGTTGACAGACAGACAACAATACATAATACAAATGTCCACACAAAGTGCAGAGACTAAAGCTTCCACTGCTTTGTTTGGCATGCCTCTTATAGTTTCCTGGTTCATGACATCACCCGCCATTAATGACACAACATTTCACACCACTGGTTTGTCACACCATTGATACATGTGATACACGACACAATCGCGCAGAGAGTCACCACAGCGTCTTTTACATAGCGCAAGTTGGCTTGAAAGGGAACAGGAGTTAGATAGAGTTCATGTTTTTTATGACATGTATGCAGATGCATTGTTCAGGTATCAACAAAGGCTCAGAAGAGAGACAGATAAAACACGATGAAACCATATAAATACATGATTTTACTCATATATGATTCGTCTATATTCTCAACTCAGTCTCTGAGATTTATCTTGAACATATTTATTATCACAAATGTTAGCATTGTAAAGTAGCCTTTAGCATCACATACAAATATATTTCTGCATCATACGGTGATCAGAATCTCCATCGAATAGAAAGGAAGTTATTTCAAACGTTGTTGTTTGTTGTTGTTATTTTCTGAAAGTGAGTTTTGAGATGAAAATTATTATTTAAAACGTCTTAAATGTTGAATTTAGCTACTAAGCTGATATGATGGCATGGGAAATGAGCAGTGGTGTTGATCTCAGATAAACCATCAGGGGCCTCATTTATAAAACTTTGCCTAGGATTTGCGTCAGAAGTGGCGTAAAGATGAAACATAGGATGTGCGTACGAACAGAAATATTCAGATTTATAAAACCATGTGCACGCACATCCTACGTTTCCCTTTATAAATCACAATCAATTCTAAATGTAGCACAGCTTTTGCGGCTTCATGTCACGCCCATATTTGCCCATAAATAGTCCGTGAAACACTCACAAATTAATATTCATAGCATGCGAAATCGATAGCGCATAACACATAGCGCACCGAGCGCGGATAGCGGGACTGCTGCTACAAGTTACGTGCAGGGGGTGAAAGAGCCGCATGCGGCTCCGGAGCCGTGGGTTGCCGACCCCTGGTGAGAGGCAGTATTGACATTTATTTTACAACCAGTTTTTCAACCACTGTGCCATGGAACACTGGTGTGCCTTGGGAGATCGTCAAGTGTGCAGTGGAAAATGATTCAATTTCAATTAATTGGTCTAAACTTTTTTTAAATCCTAAAATTAATCCTAAAATACTTTATATTTTTTGTGTTTAATTGATTCCCATTCAATACACTTTGATAAGAATGACTATTGTTAATATAGGCAACAGTTTCATTTTTTTTTAATTTTCAGTTGGCGGTGTGCCTCTTGAAAAAATGTACCATGGCTCAAAAAAGGTTAAAAAACACTGGTCTAGTTTCATTTTCACGTGTTTCTTCCATCTGCCAACGGTGTCGCCGTTACTCATTTCACCCGTTTTTGTTCGTACGCCTGGGTCAGAGCTTCCGTTAAGGACCGCACATTTTCCCGTCAAGTTTGCTTTTTATAAATACCAATTATTGAGTAGAGAGTGACGTAAGCACTCTTTTGTGTGCACGCAACGTTTATAAATGAGGCCCCAGGTAACTATGAAAGTATGATTAAAACAAAAAAAAGACATGCTCAACACTCTCACAGTCGTGTCATGTGGTTCACTTCCTGTTACCTTCTTTGTACTTCCCGGGTCATTTCTGTTTTTTTCAGCACTCCCCCTCGTTAATCTTGTCAGGTGTTCCCCATCTCCTCATATGTATAAAAACCCTCTTGTGTTCCCATGTCTTGGTTGATTGTTGATGTTGACTGTTATGGTCCTCGATGTTGGCTTCTCAGAGTGTTGATCTTTCGCCGTGTTCTGAGGTTCCAGAGTTTTGCATGTTTGTTCAAGAGTGCCGTTTGCTTTGTATTTAAAGTCTTTTGGTTTTTGAATAAAATAAAGTTTCTGCCTTGAAACCTGCTTCCGTGTTTCTCCCACTACGCACTATTGTGTGACACAGAACAGTTCCCTGCAACAGTTTGTTAAAGTTCTGAATTGTGGGTTCTTCTCAATCCATTATTGAAACTGAATTTGAATATGCTGTACTGATAGGAACATTGTAAAAAAAAATTCTGGTCTGAGTTGTTCGTTCCTTTATAATGTGACAGCGGCATAGCCTATAAATTAATTCAATTAAAATAAATGATAAATTATCTGTTCACATCATGAGTTCAGACTCCGGTCCAAGTTCTTAGTTTTTTTGACACATGACAGCCAACTAAGATATCAGCCAATATCTGACCTCCAGAGTCCAGGATCTTGTTTTTCTCTGTTTGTTTAAGCTTTATTTTGTTTAAAAAGCGAGGATTTTAGTGCATGCCAGGACCAGTCTGTTTTCTACTGCCACTTCCGGAGGCCAAAGGTATACCTTGCCACTGAATATCTTGGTCCCTCTGAAAGCGGGCCAACTGGGCTTGAGCAGTTCTTATGAATATACAATCAAAATGGGCATATCTTTCTCTGCTAATACCACTTTTTGGAATGACATGACAAAGACAATCACAAATAATTATAGTAATTCAAAATAACTATTCCATTCAGAAATGGAACCATAATTTCATAATTGTGCATTCATACTGCACTTCATTAACAGTATTAATGTTGCAAAGTTCATCATTTCTTTAATGTTTTCAAGGTCAACTCTACTGAGAATAACTGTGACATTTTCCAGCTTAATTCAGATTTATCTTAGTCAGAACTAGATGAGAACATTGGTTTTAGTCTGTTCAGCGTTTTGAAACATGAAAGTAGTGCTGCCATTTAGGCAACAGTATCAATGACTGGCGTATCAATGACGTTTGGGTTGAGATATAGAGTAACTAAATATCCTGCAATCCTCACTTTCTACCTAGCTGTCACACAGAGGAGGTCTATCTGAAAAAAAAAAAACATATCTGTTAACATTTAAATGTATTTAAATGACAATGGAGCCTTCTTTTCTAATGGTGATTTATTTGTGTCACAACTCTGATCACAACTCAGAATTGACATTTGATTTGAATATTGCAAGTGCTATTGTATAAACTTTACCCTTGAAAATATGCTTGATTTTGACACTTTCCTCCAACATTTGAACTCCATTTAGTGAATTACTGCTGCAATTATCAATAGAAAATGTACAAAAGCATCTCTTTGAAATGAAAGCCTTTATTCTATGGGCAGTAAAATTGCAGATTTAACAGCGTCAGACAAATCGTTTTTGAGAACCTTTAATGATGCATGGTTGCATGGAAAATAATGACAATTTGAATAGTAATAGCACATTGTTTTTTCAGTGCATTTATAGCCTGGTTAAAGTATATAGCAGATGGTCAGTGAAGTGCAATGAAATCTCATGTGCAAAAATTGCATTGTGTTATCAACTCAGTTAATGTTTAAAGGAATGTAAAAATGAGGAAAAATGTACAGTAGAAATATTTTGTTTCCTGTAAGGCATTCCTATATGAAATCTCTGTATGACCATTAAAGATAGCTTACAACATGATGCCTGTGAAGTTGGGAAATAATGGTTGATAATTGCATGTGCTTGATCACACCATTAACTCAAATTGATTCTAATTAGGTAGGGTAAACTGGGCTTAACTGGGTGCAAGCAATTTGCAAACCCAAGGGGCACTCAACTGAATTTATCTGTTAACAGCATGCTAACAGTGTGATAAAGGTGAACAGGCCATGGGTAAGAAGAGTCAGTAACAAAATGAATGAAAAATGCACACAAGCACATTTGCATGACCTGGTTTGGCTTTTATTCAGGAGTCGTTTTACCCAAATAGGTTTTATCCTTTGATATGAGAGGATGAAACATCAAACAATTTACATAAAGAAAAGAATAATCATCATGACACAATAACAAATATATTTTCTATCTTCATGGCATTGAATTTGAAATTTTTAAGTGAGAATGAATGTCTAATGAAAAAAATAAAAAACATCCTGGCCATCCTATGAATCCGTGAGGTGCAGGGGATAGGAAGCAATATGATAAACAGTGAAGGAATTACCATTCTCTACTCCAGCCACCAAAACATACATGTCCGTTAAGTAGGCCACATACTGCGCAAGGAATTGACTCATGAATTAGATAGGATGGAAGGCTGTCAATGACTACAGAATCACTGCCTATTTCCAATTCAAATAAATCAAATCAATAAATGTATTAATTTAGTAGATGCTTTTTATCCAAGGCAACTTACAACTTGAGGGATACAGAAAACAATTCATCCTGAAAGGACAAATGTACGACAATGTAAGAGTGCTCACAATACAAAGTTTTGAACATTGCTCAAAGTAATATAAGCTTGGAGAATGGAGGGACTAAAGGAAAGTTAAAGAAAAGAAAGAATGTGTGTGCTTGTGTGTGTATGTAATGTTAGGTGCTCACAGAGTAGATGAGCTTTCAGCTGTTGAATATTGACAGGGATTCTGCATTCCAGATGAAGGCAGGGAGATTTTCCCACCAACCAGGTATTGTGAAAGAAAATGTTCTGGAGAGTGATTTTGTACCTCTCTGTGATGGTACCACGAGTCGTCGCTCATTGATTGATCAAAGGTTTCTGTTAGGTGTGTAGATTTGTAGTAACGAGTGGAAGTAGGATGCTGCTGAGCCTGTGTTAGCTCTGCAAGCAAGTGTCAATGTTTTGAATATGATGTGAGCTGTAAGTGGGAGCCAGTGTAGAGAGAGAGGTGTGATGTGGGCCCTTGTGGGTTTGTTGAAAACCAGATGAGCTGCAGCATTCTGGATAAGTTGTAGGGGTTTGATTGGACTAGAAGGAAGTCCAGCCAGAAGAGCATTGCAATAATCAAGCCTAGAAATGACCATGGCCTGTACCTATGCAATGTTCACTTGCTATGCCCACAAGAAAATACATAAGACTAAATACCAACATTTCAAAGACTTGATCTTGAAGTAAAGCTCTGTTGTAGAGAAGATAAGAAGGATTGACAAGAGCAGAAGAGAGCTGAAGCATCTAACAGAGATGACTCCAGGATACTAAACCACATTGTTTGAGAACTTAAGGGGGTTAAGAACTGCTTTAATGTCCTAGTCACAGGCAAGGATGGTAGGAAACTTTATAGGAGGGAAGAACGGGATGGTTGAGAACCAGTTGGTTGAGCACTTCAAGATGTTGACTTAGTCCTCCGCAACATCTCCACATGATTTCAGCAGCACCACCAACTGCGCACCTGGCTGTGAATCTGGGTCCCATTAAAACTACCGAAGTGATGAAGAAGGCCATATGTTTACTCAAAAACAACAAGGTACCAGGAGTGGATCAGATCCAAGCTGCACTCCAGAAACAGGGAGGAGCCGTAGAGACGCAAACGGTGACATGTTTTCTTAACGAGTGCTGGCAAGATGAATGGAAAACGTCTCGGGTTATGAATGTAACCCTGGTTCCCTGAGGTTCACTGGTTCATTTGGTTCACTGCTCGTGCCGGCGGTGACGCATTCACACGCGCTCTCATTGGTTGCACAGATCTTCACGTGACTGATGCAAGGCTATTTCCCCTAGCGCTTTGGACGCAGCTCGAGTTCCCTGAAAGGGAACAGTTGTGATTCTTAAGCTACCAAAGAAAGGAGACCTCAGCAAAAATAAAACTGTAGATCCATGACAACTTTGATGCTCTTGTAGTGAGCAGATTTTAATGTTATAAAACATCATCAAGCAGAGAATCATGTTTCATAAGCCGGAAAATGCTATGGAACATAATGAGATCAGATGATATCCAAGGCCGAAATTAGTCAAGAAACTCTACTTGAATTCCAGCTGTTAGTTCAGAACTGAAGGTGGGGTTACATACTCCTCTAACATCAATACTGGAGTCCAGCAAGAATGGATTTTGTCGCCATTCTTCTTTCTGATGGCTGAGGCAAGACGCAGACGCAGATCGGTGATGTCACGAACCAGTTGATAAAAGAGCGCCGGAACCCGGAAGCGGCAGCTTAGAGTTTGTCTGAAGCAAGCCCGGAAGGCGCGAGGAGCTGAGGCCAAAGACGCAGCATCTCGTTCCCTCTTCAGGGAACTATGGTTACATACGTAACCTGAGACGTTCCCTTTCAAGGGAACTCGCGCTGCGTCGAACGCTTGGGGAACGATATACCAACGCCACCTCAGTGACGAAGGCCGACGAGTGTCTCGTAGCTCACTACGAGAGGACCCGTGTTCCCGGAGCGGAGTTGAGGTCAAGGTGGTAAAACCTCAGAAAAGTATGCGGGGAAGACCACCCCGCCGCATCACAAACATCAGATAACGACACGCCTGATATAAGGGCCTTAGAGGCAGCCACGCTCCTAGTAGAGTGGGCCCGGACCCTCAGAGGCGAGGAGGATCCGGCCGACTCGTAAGCCAGGGTGATAGCCTCAACTATCCACCTGCTTGAAGTAGATTTGGATGCAGGGGCACCCTTGGGGGTCCCAAAGCAAACAAACAGCTGGTCAGACTTACGCCAAGGGGCAGACCTATGGACATAAGTGTCCAGTGCTCGCACTGGACAGACCTTGTTTTTAAATTCCTGGTCCTGGTCACCGAAGGGGGGAGGGCAGAAGGCCTGCAGTACTATAGACCTGGCCACATGAGTGGGCACTTTGGGCACATAGCCTGGCCTGGGATGGATGAAGGCTTTCACCATCCCAGGCGCAAACTCAAGGCAAGAGGGAGCTACAGAAAGCGCCTGTAGATCCCCAATTCTCTTTAGCGATGTTATAGCTAACAAGAATAAGGTTTTTAAAGTGAGGAACTTTAGGGGAACCTCATCCAAAGGTTCAAAGGGTGCCTGGGACAACCCCTGGAGTACCAGGGATAGGTCCCAGGCAGGAACCTTGGTCTGGACTGCAGGCCTCAGCCTAATGGTACCACGGAGGAAGCGTGTGACGAGGGGGTCCCTGCCAATGGACACGCCACCCAGAGGTATGTGGTAAGCCGCAATGGCAGCCACGTAAACCTTCAGGGTGGACGGGGACAACCCTGCAGCGAATCTATCTTGCAGGAACTCTAGCACTTTGCCAATGTGACAGGTATCTGGGTTCACCTGCTTCTCGCTACACCAAGAAGTGAAAAGTCTCCACTTCAGGGCGTACAGCTTCCTCGTGGAGGGAGCTCTGGAGTGGAGAATGGTCTCAACAACCTCGGTCGAGAGACCAGAATCTATGAGCTGGGCCCCCTCAGAGGCCAAGCCCACAGTTTCCAAAGTTCTGGGCAGGGCTGAAGAATCGAGCCCGCTGCCTGAGACAGGAGGTCCACTCGAACTGGGATCTGCCAGGAGACCCCGTCAAGCAGGGAAACAAGATCCGCAAACCACACTCTGCCCGGCCAACGTGGAGCAACCAGTGTGAGATGGACCTTGTCCCGGCGAACTCTCTCCAGAACTCCCGGGAGCAGAGCAATCGGGGGAAATGCGTACAGACATAGCCTCGGCCATGTCTGGACCATGGCATCCAGCTCGAGCGGGGCTGGATGCAGGAGTGAATACCACAGAGGGCAATGCGTTGATTCCTCGGACGCGAACAGATCTACTTGTGCCCGGCCGAATCTGAACCAAATCTGCTCCACCACCTCTGGGTGGAGCCTCCATTCCCCGGGCCTCGGCCCCTGTCTCGACAGGAAGTCTGCTCCCACATTCTGGGTCCCAGGGATGTGAACTGCCCGTATATGGAGCAGTCTCCCTTGGGACCAGAGGAGGATCTGCCGCGCCAGTTTGTATAGTGGTCGCGAACGTAGACCCCCCTGACGATTTATATAGGAGACCACAGTGGTGCTGTCGGTCTGAACAACCACATAATGGCCCCTGAGGTCCGGGAGGAATGCTTGAAGCGCCCTCCAAACAGCCATCATCTCCAGCAGGTTTATGTGCCAGGACAACTGGTGTTTGTGCCACAGACCCTGGGCAGAGCGATCCCTCAGGACCGCTCCCCAACCTGAGAGGGAAGCATCCGTCGATAGCATGACGCGTCGACAAGGAGCTCCCAACGCAGGTCCTTGAGACAGAAACCAGGGTTTCTTCCACATATCCAAGGCACATAGGCATCGCCGCGTGACCTTGATAGTGCGGAAAGGGTTGCCCCATCGGGGAAAACCCTCTGGTTCTGAGCCACCACTGTAATGGCCTCATGTGTAGCAGCCCGA